>JAWZYT010000264.1:1440000-1447500 GCA_034508575.1 Petrolisthes manimaculis
CTGGAGGGGGGTTAGGGAGGTGCAGGAATAGGGGATAGGTTTTCTACCAACTACAACAACAACAAAGATCTACTTGAGAGGAGCATGTGAGGTGTCTAGGTGGGATGGAGAAAGTAATGAGAGTGTATATAAGAGATGTGGTAGGAGTGAGAAGGCAATTGGTATTGAATGTGGAGTGGTTGAGAGAGTGAAACGTAATACTTTGAGATGGTTTGGACATGTAGAGAGAATGCAAGGCGAGGAGTTTGTAAAGAAGGTGTATGGAAGTGAAGTTGTGTGAGAGGCAAACCACCAGTAAGATGGCAGAACAGAGTGGAAGAGTGTATAAAGGAGAGAAACATAAGGGGAAGAGGAGGGTTTGAACAAGTAAGGAGGGAGTGTTGGAACAGGGAGAACTGGAGACACTTCTGCCGTGGCCACCCCCTTGGAGGGAGTTCCCAGAGGGAACGAGGCGTCAGAGCTATAGATAGATAATTTGTTTACTGTACATAATTTTCAGGATGGTGAAACAGAAAATAAACCTTGCCGACCAACTTAAGAGTGGGAAGACCAAACTACGACACACCCAGACCAAAGTGAAGAATCCCGACGGCCTCACCACTACCCACGAACTATTATCCGACGGTACGACCAGGGTTTACGACGACGCCACCCCGGGTATCGGGTACGTAATGGACATGAATCCCGACCTGACATACTGTCTGGTACTGCCGGGGGTCATGCTCGGGTCACAGTACGTGGCACATGACTTCGATATTCTCACACACAATAATGTCACTCATATTATTAATGTGGCAACTGGTGTCAAAAATCTCTTTGAAGATAACTTCATATACAAGTAAGTTAAATAATATTATAATAATGTGTTTTATTTTATTTATTTCTGTTTATTGATATTTAGTGTGTTAATGTAAATAATAGTTTGTAAATGTGATTATATTTTTTCTTCATGTCTGTGTGTATATAATAATGTTTTTCATTATGTATGTGTGTGTATGTATAATTATGTTTATCTTCATGTATGTGTGTATGTACAGTCAGAAAAAATGTTTTGTTACCACCCCTTCGTTAATTTTATGATGGTGTAGCGCGGTAGGGTTGGTACTCCACTGACTAGACAGCCGTTGCCTCGTGTCATCCCAGACGGCTGTCGTCTTTGCCACTCTGATATTATCCGGGCTGCAGCAGTGTCAGATCTTTTATATGAAAAGTTTAGCTTATTTTAAACTAAATTCTGAGTGTTCTAGAACTATTATTATTTACTTATTCATTATTAAACATAAGGATATATGTTTGATTATTTTAGAACAAGAATAATTGTGAAATACCCAGAAAAAGTTGTACTGTACTGGCTGAAAGAACGTCATTCCTACTTGCCTGTCCATTAGACACTGACGGGCACGGAGGGTGACGGATGTATATAACACACTCACGCCACACCTCACTCACCAGTCACGTGTACCAACATTACATCACACTGTTAAAGGATGGTAACAAAACTTTTTTTGCCGACTGTACAAATAATAACTGTATAATAATTTCAGGACATTTGAGACATAAGACATACACATTGAATCAATATATGTGTATGTGTGTATAATAATGTTTTTCATCATGTATATTATATGTGTGTGTGTGTATAAGAATGTTTTTCATCATGTATATTATATGTGTGTGTGTGTATAAGAATGTTTTTCATCATGTATATTATATGTGTGTGTGTGTATATATAATAACTGTGTATAATATTTTTCAGGACATTTGAGGCGTATGACATACCAACCCATCGCCTCATCAACATATTTGATGAATGTTGTGAGATAATACACACAGCTATATCCTCAGGAGGTTGTGTATTAGTTCATTGTAATGGTGGTATATCACGATCCACCACCATCATTGCTGCCTTCCTTATAAAACACCATAACATGAACCCCAAGGAAGCATTAACATTTATTTGGCAACAGAGACCATTTGTCAATCCTAACTCAGGATTTATACATCAACTTCAGGAATATCATGAAAACATTACACAAGGATAACTCATTATTATTACTATTTTTATTTTACAGTATATTGAACAATTTAATGAATATCATGAAAACATTACACAAGGATAACTCATTATTATTACTATTTTTATTTTACAGTATATTGAACAATTTAATGAATATCATGAAAACATTACACAAGGATAACTCATTATTATTACTATTTTTATTTTACAGTATATTGAACAATTTAATAAATATCATGAAAACATTACACAAGGATAATTAATTACTGTATGATATTATTATTTTTATTGACAGGATATATTGAATAACTTAATGAATATCATGAAAAAATGATACAAGGCTAATTCATTATTATTACCATTTTTATTTTTAACAGGATATATTGTACAATTTAATGAATATTTTTATTTTTATTATTGACAGGATTTATGGAACAACTTAATGTAAGGTTAACACAAGACTAATTATTGATTACAGTATGACATTTATCATTATTTTTAACAGGATTTATTGAACAACTTAAGGGGAGAGTATACTCTTGATAGATTGGAGTGCCTTGATTCCTCCAAAGTATGCCAGGAAACAAACCCACATGAAGAAAAATAATGGTATCCTGTTGCCTGGAATAGTTTGGAGGAATCATAATCTCCAAAAATGTCAAAACTATATCCTCCCCTTAATGAATATCAAACAAAGTTATGGTACTGCTGGTAATTAATTATTTAGTGATTGATTTATTATTATTTTATCTAGTCACTTTACTGTTGTAGTGTTTTTTTTTTTGGTTAAACCATTAAACATTAAAATAATTTCCATTTACTTAAGAGTTATACATGTACAGTATAGTGAAAATATTTACTAACTCTACCTTGGAAAAGTCAACAAAAAGAGTATTGGAACCACCCTTAATTTTAAAGGGGAGTTCCAATACTTTTTTTGCCGACTATTTATAACTTGGAATGAACTAAATACCAATAAAAAAAATCAGTAATTACTATTAATAAATCTTATGTATATTTTATTACCAAATATTAATAAAAAAAATACTGTACAAGAAAATCATAATTTCTGTGAAAGGTGTTGACAAATGTAGTAATTCACTTTTGTTTTCACGCAAGTAAGAAAGGCCTACTGATGTGTGACATACATACAACTAAGAGGTAATAGATTAGCTGTTGTATGAACTATTCTACAATGATAATTAAGGGTCAAATTAGAGAAACAGGCTCTTGTAGGGATGTGGTACACTTGGAGGCATAAATTTGCGTTCATCTCATGAGTTAAATTAAATAATGGTAATACAGTATGTCCAGATCAATGCATTCTCACCCAGTGTCTATTCTTAAGGGGGTGCGGGAGTAGGGGACAGGCTTGTGGGGTGGAATAGGGGGACAGGCTTGGTGGGGGGGGGACAGGCTTGGGGGTGGAATAGGGGGACAGGCTTGTGGGGTGGAATAGGGGGACAGGCTTGGGGGGTGGAATAGGGGGACAGGCCTGGGGGGGAATAGGGGGACAGGCCTGGGGGGGGAATAGGGGGACAGGCTTGGGGGGGAAATAGGGGGACAGGCTTGGTGGGGGGGGAATAGGGGGACAGGCCTGGGGGTGGAATAGGGGGACAGGCTTGGGGGGGAAATAGGGGGACAGTCTTGGGGGGTGGAATAGGGAGACAGGCTTGGGGGGGAAATAGGGGGACAGGCCTGGGGGTGGAATAGGGGGACAGGCTTGGGGGGTGGAATAGGGGGACAGGCCTGGGGGGGGAAATAGGGGGACAGGCCTGGGGGGGGAAATAGGGGGACAGGCTTGGGGGTGGAATAGGGGGACAGGCCTGGGGGGGGAAATAGGGGGACAGGCTTGGGGGTGGAATAGGGGGACAGGCTTGGGGGGTGGAATAGGGGGACAGGCTTGGGGGGTGGAATAGGGGGACAGGCTTGGGGGGGGGGGGGGTAGAAAGCCTGTCACCTATTCCCGCACCCTCCTAACCCCCCCACCAAGCCTGTCCCCCTATTCCCCCCCCACCAAGCCTGTCCCCCTATTCCTGATGTTTTATAGGACTCAAGACTGATGGATGTTTTATAGGACTCAAGACTGATGGATGTTTTATAGGACTCAAGACTGATGGATGTTTTATAGGACTCAAGACTGATGGATGTTTTATAGGACTCAAGACTGATGGATGTTTTATAGGACTCAAGACTGATGGATGTTTTATAGGACTCAAGACTGATGGATGTTTTATAGGACTCAAGACTGATGGATGTTTTATAGGACTCAAGACTGATGGATGTTTTATAGGACTCAAGACTGATGGATGTTTTATTGGACTCAAGACTGATGGATGTTTTATTGGACTCAAGACTGATGGATGTTTTATTGGACTCAAGACTGATGGATGTTTTATAGGACTCAAGACTGATGGATGTTTTATAGGACTCAAGACTGATGGATGTTTTATAGGACTCAAGACTGATGGATGTTTTATAGGACTCAAGACTGATGGATGTTTTATAGGACTCAAGACTGATGGATGTTTTATAGGACTCAAGACTGATGGATGTTTTATAGGACTCAAGACTGATGGATGTTTTATAGGACTCAAGACTGATGGATGTTTTATTGGACTCAAGACTGATGGATGTTTTATAGGACTCAAGACTGATGGATGTTTTATAGGACTCAAGACTGATGGATGTTTTATAGGACTCAAGACTGATGGATGTTTTATAGGACTCAAGACTGATGGATGTTTTATAGGACTCAAGACTGATGGATGTTTTATAGGACTCAAGACTGATGGATGTTTTATTGGACTCAAGACTGATGGATGTTTTATAGGACTCAAGACTGATGGATGTTTTATAGGACTCAAGACTGATGGATGTTTTATAGGACTCAAGACTGATGGATGTTTTATAGGACTCAAGACTGATGGATGTTTTATAGGACTCAAGACTGATGGATGTTTTATTGGACTCAAGACTGATGGATGTTTTATAGGACTCAAGACTGATGGATGTTTTATAGGACTCAAGACTGATGGATGTTTTATTGGACTCAAGACTGATGGATGTTTTATAGGACTCAAGACTGATGGATGTTTTATAGGACTCAAGACTGATGGATGTTTTATGGGACTCAAGACTGATGGATGTTTTATAGGACTCAAGACTGATGGATGTTTTATAGGACTCAAGACTGATGGATGTTTTATTGGACTCAAGACTGATGGATGTTTTATAGGACTCAAGACTGATGGATGTTTTATAGGACTCAAGACTGATGGATGTTTTATAGGACTCAAGACTGATGGATGTTTTATAGGAGGATCTCTCTCTCTCTCTCTCTCTCTCTCTCTCTCTCTCTCTCTCTCTCTCTCTCTCTCTCTCTCTCTCTCTCTCTCTCTCTCTCTCTCTCTCTCTCTCTCTCTCTCTCTCTCTCTCTCCTTTCCTACATTCATATTCTCTCTCTCCGTTTCCACATTCGTATTCTCTATCTCCCTCTCTTCCCATTTCGTATTTTCTCTCTCTCTCCTTCCTTCATACTTGCTATCCAATAATAATAATAATAATAAATAAATAAATAATAATGAGGTGTTTCAATTTCCTTAGTAAAAAATAAATGTATAAATATTTATAAATTATCCCATGAAATAAATGGGTTTGTTGGCAATATTGGAGCAACTTGATTCCTCCAAACTATTCCAGGCAACAGGATAGACAGATGCCATTCTACTATTTATTTAATTAATCCTGTTTCCTGACATATTTTGTAGGAATCAATGTATTCCAAAGTTACTACAAGGGACCTCAGATAATTCTAGGGTAATTTTGGAGCAAACTGATTTCTCCAAACCATTTTATGACGTCATTATAGAGAGAGAGAGAGAGGTAATGGAGGGTGGTGAGGGTAGGTGAGGGGTATGGGGTGTAAAGGAGAGAGAGAGAGAGAGAGAGAGCAGAAAATTAATGTTTGAATGGCAGTCCATAAATGTGGTTACTGAGTTGACTTGCCTTCCCCCTACCCCTCATCCACTCTACCCATACCCCCTCCCTCACACCCATGCCCTTACTCCCCTAACACCATACCCCCTACCCCCTCTAACACCATACCACCCCCTACCCCACTTTGATTAATGTATAATGACGTCATGATTTGGTGGAGAATATAGTTCACGTTTTGGTTCATAATTCATTAAATATTAATTATTATGAATTCATTAGTATATAATTATATTCCCCATAATTTTCCCTATATTTTGATATAATAATTTTTTTAATTACTCAGTTAATTAACGAAATTAGCAAATTAGGGAGTGTAGGCAGGGGCTTGGATGGTTGGAGAGATGTAGGGGCAGTAGCTTCGAATGAATCAGTTTCGAATGAGTGAATCAATTTCGATGCTACTACCCCTACACAACCTTCCCCTACACCTCCCCCATACCACCCTAATACACCACCCCCTCTCTACACCACCCTGCCTCCCTACTCCCCCTTTAGAATGGTTCATCAAGTTGATTCATTCGAAGCTAATACATTCGAAGCTAATTCATTCGAAGCTAGTTCATTCGAAGCTGTGGTGTTGGTTGTGGTAATACTGGACCAATTGGATTCCTCCAAACTATTCCATACAACAGGATTGATACCATTATATTTATTAATTAATTCTTTTTCCTGACAAACTTTGGAAGAATCAAAGTACTATAAAGGAACCCAGATTTCCATAGAGTAATTGTGGAGCAAACTGATTCCTCCAAACTGTATTATTCCTGCATTAAGTTGTGTTGCCTGAGATACCTTGGAGGACTCAAAGTGCTCCAATGTACCAATTAGTCACGGTGGGAAATTATAAATAAAAAATATTCGCTAATTTCGTTAATTAATTGCGTAATTAAAGAAATAATGATATCAAAATGTAGGGAAAATTACGGGAAATTTAATTGTATAACAACTAATTCAAAATAATTAGTAAGAAATTAATTATGAGCCAAAACGTGAACTATATTCTCCACCAAATCATTATGTCATTATATGATAATCAATTTGAGGGTAGGGGAGTGGTGTAGGGGTATGGTGTTAGGGGGGGTAGGGGCATGGGGGAGGGAGGGGGTATGGTGTTAGGAGGGGTAGAGGCATGGGTGTGAGGGAGGGGGTATGGGTAGAGTGGATGAGGGGTAGGGGGGAAGGCAAGTCAACTCAGTAACCACATTTATGGACTGCCATTCAAACATTAATTTTGAACCAACATTCTCTCTGTAAGTGATGGGGAATTTTCACTAGATATGTGGAACCAGAGGTGCCAATGAGGATATTATAGAACTCTTATCAAGCAGACCAGCTGGCAACACTGCTCTCTATCTCTCTCTCTCGACACACCAAACCCCTACCCTCCTACATTACCTCTCTCTCACTCTCTCACTTTGTAATGACGTCATAATTTGGTTTGGAGGAATCCGTTTGCTCCAAACTTACCCTAGAATTATCTGAGG